>CM042663.1:0-17317 GCA_023638005.1 Forsythia suspensa
AACAATTTCTTATTTTGTGATAGAAGATAGAAACTATAAAACACCAAACATCAATTTCACAATTTCTTAACATGATGCACAAATTCCGCATCCAAACATTATTTGCATATAGAATCACATACATGTTTATTTGGACAAGTTAGAATCAATGTGAAAATAAAATTTCTTTATCTTATCGTTACAAAGACTAGTGACAATAGACAAATTAAAGTAAGATTTTGAATGGTTAGCAAGGCAAGGGACCTTGTTTCTTAATGAAATGAATTATTTGATAAGTACTATAATAATTTTTATAAATAGTAGTTGAACAAAACTTTTTTAATTCAACACATCATCGCATCCCAAGATGGTTGTCAAGCCTCTACCAGAAATGATGGGGAGTTCGGATACCCAACCATATAAGAGGGGCATAAAACCTAACCTCTATCATAAAAGTTAAAGCGACCAAATAAATGAATAAATAATAAAGAAATAAATAATAAGGTACTACATCCTAGATAAATAGTCCTAAAAAATCTATAAACCCCTAACCGTAGGAATCCCATCTCTATCAATCGAACAAAGCTAAAGTAACGTCGTGGTAAGTTCGAGCGATGTACTTGAAATAACAACGACGATTCCAACCCCTAAGCAAGTAAGTCCACATGGTTGCCCTTACGATAAATATGAGAAATAGCATGACGATCGAAGGTAAGGAGATGTCTTATGTGGCGAAGAGTGGCTGAATAGACCAAGGTCATCCACTTCGGTGATGTAGTGAATGACCAAAGTAAGTCGACTAAATCCATAAACTGAGTACATTCTTCGAGCGAATGATGCCGTCAAGAATAGCCCGAGCTCGGCTTCGAATAGGACACTCATCATATGAAGAGAGGAAGGCGTGAACACACGGCCGATGAATCCCTAATAATCCCCCCACTCGCAAATCAATCTTGACGCATCCATCGTTGTTGACCTTGTAAGATACCACTTTGGTGAAGTACGCCAATAAACCAAAATAGGAGGAAGAAGAGATGGAGTAGTAAAGAGATACCAAAAGAGGAGCAATATCCATATCTCCTCACCAACATAAAGATGTCTTGGTACTTTGCATCATTCCTCGAGTTCAAATAAACCGATAATCAAAGCAGGACGATCGTGCGAATATGACACCGCCTAACAAATTGACCAGAAGCACCAAGACGAAAGTGTTACGAAAACTCTCCATCGATGAAAGTTATATGGAAAATGTCAAAATAGCGTCAAACCGTCGCAATACAACTATCAATAAATAAATGTTGAATAGTCTCAATAGTCGAGCAACACGATAACGAGAAGTCATATGACTCCCAATCCGCCTCGGATCGCAACATCAATTGGGATAAGACCACCATAGTCTCCGGCAGAAGAAAGAGACGATCGTCGAATAATAGAACTCAAATCATGCTATATCAGCTTGAATAGTATGCCCCATACTGAACTAGTTGCAATGCAAACTTGGTAGCAAATCTACCATCAAAGTATCCTTCGCATAAGGTAAGTGTGATGTTATATTGACTGATAATTCTTTTCATATGTATTTTCACATTTGTTTATCTTATAGTCCACATTATACAGGAGAAATATGTTAAAATGGACGGAGTTTAGTGGCGCTACGCATGAAATTTGGTACCATCTAAGTTCGGTCGATTTTGGGTCTTCCCTATCTGATATGATTTTCGGTTGAAATACATATACAAGAAAGAATATTACTCGGTGCCTTGTTCTTATAGGTGATATGTTGCTAATATGATCATTCCTACCAAAATGGAAAGACTAGTCCATAAGCGAGTAATATAGTATACAATAAGTAAACATATAATTTATATAACTTGCAATCTCTATAACAAATTTTTCATAATTTTAACATGCATTCATAGAATCACCAAAGTGACATCCACATATCTTGCTACGTCGCTATTTTTACAATGTTACAAAATTTATAATTGTTGTTTCACATAAATAACATAGCATTAAAATGGCTACTATGAGCAATTATAAAAGCACTCTGATATACACGATTTCAAGAGTCAACATGGAGAATGGCGTAGCGGGTGGTAGTTTTATTTAAAATGATATATCTACAAAATTATTCATGATATATATACTTTTACGTATTAAATGCGATGCCGTCAGATTATTCTACGTTATGATTTATTTAATTATTAAAGGTGGATAAATATAATTGGAAATAATGTATGAAAAAAATTATATAGAGATATATGGAATACTGAGTTAAATGTAAAAGTGTTAATTTAGTAAATAGATTAATAATGTGGCAGGCTAATCCTTTTAACTTTTAAAACATTTCAAAGAATAGATCTTGATCTATATTAACTCCAACTATATCTGACTTACGAGCCACGTATACGGCCCAGTGTAAGAAAAGAGTGGCGAATCCACGGCACAAAAGGGAAGAAAGCGTCTTCTCGACTCTTTTAACATCGAAATACTAACCATCGTAATTCTAACATGTTAGTGCGAAAATATATATTTCCTAATCGAGAATTTAGTCCTACTCCCGCGATTGGAGAAGTGAGATATAAACCTTGACTTCTGATAATAGAGGTGATTTGGAAAAGAAAATGCCGACTAGATTACATATCATTTAATGTATGAACACCTACTGACAACAAAAAACCATTTGACTTCTTAATACATCTATTTCTCTCTGCTAGATTCTCTTTTTTCCAAATACAGAGTGCCCATGCCACAATATTGAACCACCAGTAAATCAAATTCATACTGCTGAAAATCGATCCCACGCTGGTCTCTCTCTTGCCATGAACAATGGCGGGAAGCTTCTTTTATTTCACAATTTCCACAAGCAAACATTGCGGTCGCCCGGTCCGGGGTCCTCTTCTTAACGACAGCGTTAGAAAACATTCAGCGATTGAATGGCGGTCCTCTCTAAGCCAGAATACATAATTGTGGGACCTCTCTCGCTGAGTGAATAGCCTCTCCTCTCTGCTCAGGAAGTGAGGCAGGTGTGCACCTCATGGGACCATTTTCACATGGCGACCCTCTGGATTCTGAGACTGACTCTCTGCTTGCCCGTGACACGGTAACTTATGTTTCCTTATTTTTGCCTGGATTTACGGATAGCTCTCTCGCGCCTCATGGTTGTGTTTGTATTTTACATTCAGTTATAAAGGGAACATATTTATACTAATATATATATCATTTGTAGGTCGAATGTACCCAGCGTGCACGAGAACTTGATGTGATTCTGATGACTTTCAAGATGTTTGGAGAGAGGCGCTACTTTTTACATCATTTGCTTGTAGTTCGAATAGGGATGGAATCAAATTTGTTTTGATTTGTAGTTCGAGAATAGGGATAGAGTAAATTTTATGTTTGGTTTGTAGTAAATCAACAACTTGCAGCGAGTTAGATATATGTTTTTTCAACAATGTTGTTTTGTGCATTTAAATGGAGCAGTCCTTAATAGTTTTTATATTATATTTATGTTCAAAATGATTTTAGTGAATGTTGTGGTTTTAGGTTTTTCATGTATAGGTTGTTATTGATTATTTTTTTTGAGTATCGTAAAGTTGATTTTTATTGGAGCAGGTTCATTCTGAGTTTTGTTGTCAGTGGCGTGAAAATATTTTTCACAACAATTAATATGATGATGCTGCGTACAAAACAATTCCATTATTGTGAGCATGATAACTGACTTGATTGGTACACACAAAAGTAATTTTACATGACTTCGATTCCATTAAAATTCAAAAACCACAATTATTGCCCAAAGTTGAGTGTTAGCATTTCACAACAATGAGAGCGATAAATTCATTACAAAAACCACAATCTGACGATACAAAGAAATCATGAAAATGTCAGAACAATTGTTCCCCTATTCTGTGATCTTGCGGTGAGCGATGCATGTCTTCTGGCTTGCCTACCCTTTCCATTAAGCTGCTTGCACGGTACACTTGATTTATCAGAAATTTGTGCTTGTATGTTCCGCGTGCCCCATTGCGATCGAGAATTAGATTCCAACTCAAGTGGTCCCGATTGAGCACTCATACATGACACCGTCACTGCAATAGCATAGTCTAATTCAAGTCGATGATTTTACAATCACAAAACTACAATATGAAAAAGTCACTTACCTTCGCTTTTCTGGCGTCTCGATATCGGCGATGTGGTTCCTTCCGAGGTCTCGGTATGGATCTTCATATGCACACCACATCTACATCTAAGTCATGATTGGAGAACATTTCCACTGAAGAGAAGACATTGATTCTTACCTATACGTTATTAGATGTTACACAGCGATATCATAAATACCATTTAAATTTCATACGACGTTCAATCTATTATATGAATTGACAAATACGTTAGAGGCTCGGATCATGTTTTGGAGTGCATTGATTAAGCACCGCCATAGGCGCAAAACACGGTTGCTGAAATTACGGGTTGCAACCCCATTTCATGCCATCCCAGAACGCCAAACGAGAATCACGAGACTAATTGTGTAGTTACCGATTCCAGCCAATCATAACAAATCACAAAATCTTATCAGTCATAGGCGGGTTATGGAATTATATTCCGATTTTCTTGTCCACATTATCAACACATCTTAGTATCTCCTCTCTCTCATACATAAATCACAAATCAATGGAAGTACCAATCGAGGATGGAGAAAATAGCATTCGGAGAAATCATCACAACTTCAAACAAAAGCTTCACCTGAAAAAGCGATCACCGTCTTTGGCACATCATTTTCTAACGTTAAACAATCGAGGATCATATGTCCCAATTTACGCAATCAATTTGATTCCAACATTTTCTAAAAAACCCTAACATTTGGCGCATCATTGGAGTGCGATGAAGATTGGCATCAAATTAATTGTTCTCAATCGACTATACCCTCGAACAAGTTACAAAAAAAATAAGTTATCGAGTCGCGGCGGTGCGTAAATGATGATGAGTCATTTGTGTAAAAATGGTCGAGTGAGGTGCTTCTTGTTCACTCCGACTGAGAGGAGAAATGTTCACTATGAGAGAGGTCCGAAGGTCCAGCGGTTGAGTGAAGAGAAGTAGTAGATCCATTTGTTGAATAAAAGCGAGCGATGTTGTTCAAAAGGGCGGGAACAACGACCGTTGTTTGAGTCGTGAAATTGTGAAATAAAAGCTTTCCCTTTGTTGAGGCGAGAGGATCGATGGGGCCGATTTTAGGAAGAGACGGGGACGGCGGTGGTGGTTCTGGCTGAGGCGCTGACACCCGTTGGAAAAGAAAATCGGGAGAGAGAAATTGATCCTTGTTCACAATAGTGAAAGCAGTCACTATTCACGACATGAATAGGTTAGTGAAGCGATGTGATTTCAAAAAATTTTTAAAAGCGAAATAATATCAATTATTTTGTAAAGAATCTTTACATCGATGTACATCAAGTCTTTAGCCTTACTAACACGAGGTTTGACTCTTTTTCCACTTTTTACGGGATACTTTACCATTTTCCATCATCGATGCGATATTGTGTCTTTGCATCGATGCGAGAATCACCAACAACATCTCGTCCTCACCGAAATTGGCCTACATAATGACTGCACTGCTGAGCGTGTTGCTTTGAACTCGATGTTCCACTTGTCGGTTGACTTAATGCATTCACAAGCTGTTTATCACGAGCAATCCTTCGCTGATGTGGCCCCACATATAGAAGCATCCATCTTTTTAGGAGCGGTACTTGATGTTCTATCTAGAGCCTTTCCTTTGTTCGAGGCTATCTTGATTATTATCACGATAGTTGCTCTAATAGTTATCCTAATAGCCACCATGATGGCCACTTCCACATCGAGATTGGCTGTTACTTGTAATCAAACCTTTTCTAGGTTCCTATTGATGATCCATCAGCGCATTGTTGACTCTCATATGTCGTGCTTACATCGGCCGCTATTACATCTGCGGAGTTCGGGTTCTACGCCCGTGGTTTGGACTACTTCTGTAAGTAAAAGCTTGTCCTTTTCGGAAATGTCTTGGATGTCTATCATATATCGTAAACGTTTTCATAGTCTGAATGGAATCGGTATGTTTAAGTTCTTGTGGCGCGCGGTCGGGCGTGATATTCCGCATTTTCTAGGAAAAAGCGTATTACGATTGCTTGTAAGGAGATCCCACGTATTTAAGCGGACCTGTTGCACGAATATCGACATATTTTGTTCTCCACGATGGTTTTGCATCTCCACCCAGATATATGGTAGATGTCGTTACCCTTCTTGCCCATCTTCAATATTGGCAACAAAAAGTATTGTTCCATGTTAAACAAGAAGTTCTTAACTTTCTTATCATGTACCCACCGTAAGTGTGGGTTTTGGAATTTTGAGCTAGGTGCATACTCTTGTGTAGGGGCTTGTCCGTTTGCCAACTTCTGGCTGCAGTATTTTAGCGAAGTCTCATGGCTTCCATTTTTTCATGAGATGGGAAGGAGTGCATGACATCGGTCATTGTTGTGCACATCGTCAGGCTCTTATTCGATTGGATGTTCAATTCACGGATGTCTCTACCTCTCACGTAATCGACCTTTTCCTCGAGGGCCCTGACAGGTCACATAACTAGTACTTTGCCCGCCGAGTGCATCAATGGCTGTTTAGTACTCTTTTGTGATCCGGCTACTTGGTGATGTGGTTTTACTATAGTTCGGAGGAAGAAAAAACAGAGTTCTGCGACATCCTGCTTAGATCAAGCGGGTGACTCATGAGTCGAGACCAATGATTCATCACATAGCTAATCTTTTTATGAGTGTTATCATCGGCATGTGAGGAGGTCTGCTGGTGAGGATTGCCACTCATAGGCGACTTAAAGTGGTTCGGTATCATCGGTGTATTTTTTGGTGGTGTTAAACGTTTGTCTTGAGGAAGAACTTTTATTTTATCGAGCGATTTTTCTCTTTCGATGTGGGCTTCTGAGAATGAGTCTAATAAGATTTGGTGTTTTTGGAATTTTGGGACTAATGTCCCAATTCCTTCACATAAAGTTGAGATCCTATATTGGCTAGGCAGAATTTGTTATTACTCCGGTATATGCTCCTTGCTCTTGAGTTGGACGTGAGAATTTATAGGTGGGTCTTACTAGATATATTTTTTTTGAATTGGATGGGCCATGGCTAGTTAGGAGAGACTTTAATGTGATCGCTTCGCGGGTAAGCATCTTGGTAGGAATACTCATGATATGGGCACTTCAAACTTTACATATATGATGATGGATTTGTGGATTGATGCGCAGGTATTCTAGAAGTCGGTATACATGGATAAATGAAAAGGGTTTGGAAGCGTCTGAGGCGAGTTTTGATTAACTTCAATGTTGCCTCATTTTGTTCTCGATTTTCGGTGAGTTCGTCATCTGAGCTGAAGCACTTTTTGATCACTCAGCCTCTTGATTCGGTTGTCTTACGATGATGATTTGGAGCTTACGTCCTTTTCAATTCCTAAATGTTTGGTCGAGGGCATCACAATTTTCACGGGCTTTGTATCTTAGAGTGGTCATTTCCTACCATCTTACAGGGAATGTTTACTCTCTGGAAAAATATTTTTAGGCTCAAATAGGGCCTTCGTTGGTGGAATCGATGGTGATATTTTTGAGGAGGGTTAGGGATGCAGTATAGGGTGGAATAGGTGAGAGGGTTAGACCGTAGCCTGGCAGATCCTTATCCTTCTCGTTTGGAAACAAAAGCGGAGGGTGCGTTGGACTTGTAAGGGTGATCATACACACGATACTCTCATTCTATAGTTCGGGAGCAGCGTATTCAAGCGAGGGTTAGGTCTATTACTTCAACCCGGGTGGTGTTTGGTTTCCTTAGACTATTCGACGCTTGATTTGTATTTTTTCTTCGAGGAGCTTACTGTCGGCTCCTTTTCGATCTGTCGACACTATTAGGCACAGTATTATACCTAGATTGGTGTCAGGAGTAAGGGACAATTTACTGACTTTAATCGGACTTCTACTTTGTTGATGGTTTTCATCTTATTTTAGGTCTCTTGGGACATAGTATCGAAGGATGTGTTTCAAGTAGTTTTGGACTTATTTCTTTGGAGGGTACCTACTAAGGGTTTTGTAGCTACTTCTATTATCTTGCTTCAAAGCGGGATAATACGTATAGGTAATCGACGTTTCATCTTGCTCGGCTTATATGCAGTGTTTAATAAGTTGATTCTGAGAAGTTAATAATTCGTTGAGTACTTTACTACCTCGAGATCATTTCGACTCCTCATAGTAGATTTATTTTGGGATGGCTCATTGTGGATAATGCCCTCTTTGTCACAGAGTTACTATATACACTTGATACGAAAGTGCGATGGGGTAATGTTATCCTCCAAGCTTGCTATGGCTAAGGCTATGTTGCATGGTTGGAGCTTCTTATTATTTGTTTTGGAGGATTTTGGGTTCGATGCTCTTTGGATCGATTGGATACGGATGTGTATTTTAGAGTATCGATTCTCTGTCTTACTTAATGGCGAGACCATGTGATTTTTCTAATCATCTTGGGGGCTCGAGACAGAGGTGATCCCATATCTCCATCGCTAGTTCATTATTGCGTATTATTTTCATGACTACTCGAAATGCTTGATACCAGCATATCCACGATGGCATCTGAAGACATGGATGTGACCTCTCATCTCTCATTGTCCTTCTTTGATGATATGATTTTTTTTTGTCAATGACCAAAAGCGATCTATTGAGGCGTGTTTCACTGATGTATTGAGTACTATAAGGAAGCTTACGGAAAGTTGGTGAGCAGGAGGTAGGCGAGATTATCTTACCTGGGAGATTTCTACTAGTCGGATACATAAGTTAGAGCATTTGACGAGTTTTGTGTGTCATCATCTTGACCCTTTCATTATCTTGGTGTTCCTTTATTTAAAGGTGCGGGAAGATCATTTTGTATGATGACTTGGTCGAAAAGTCTAGAATAAAATTTACAGGCTGGGCCTCAAGACTCTCTAATCATGGAGGACGGATTACTTTGATGCGATCGATGTTATCCTCTATTCTTCTCTATGTCCTTGAGTTGTGAGGCCTCCCAGAGGCTATCTTGAAGATATTAGAAGGCATATTTGCTAGGTTCCTTTGGGACTCTGAAGACCATACACACAGTTACATTGGAAGAAATGGAAAAACCTTTGTATTTCCTTGAAGAGGTGGATTGGGCTTTAAGAGACTTCTGGGATATTGTTGATACATTCTCCATAAAGTTGGTGGTTATTTAGATTTGGTAGGTCATTATGTGCTCAGTTTTCTTGAATAAGTATTGTCGAGGATACCCGTGAATTCATGGCTACTATTTCTTACAATGCTTTACACCTGCATGGAATAGGTTGAAGAACATAGGCCCATAAGAGACACACTGCATTGCTTGGCGATTGTAATAATTGTTTAAGTTAATAATTGTAACTTATAAAAATCACTAGAAAATCATGGCTTGAAATGGTTTACATTGTTGGAAACTCACGATATCCGTTGGTAGCAATAGTGCGCTATCATGGAATATTTTCAATCAAAATTAGATTTGCTATTTTAGGGTCATTTGAAAGTTATCCACAAACATAATTTTCATTGGTAAAAGTGCGTGCCATTACCTACGAAAATTCTGTAGTTAGTGTCGAGACCTTTACCTCACAGATTTTTGTAGGTCATTGCACTATTACCTCACGAAAATTCCATAGGTAATAGTACAAATATTTAATAATTTAAAAATTAATTTTATATACTTAGTGGACCCAGCGGGCTGAGCTTGCCAAGTATGGACATGAGCCTCGACCCACCTAGTGGCCCAGGCCAATCTAATAAGCTGCATCCAAATATTTTTATTTTAGAATGAATGTAATATAATTTGAACCATTGACCTAAGAGTTATGAATTTACAACCAAACCATTTGAGACAAATGAATTGTTGTGATTATATTTGTTTTTTTTATAATATATATTAGTTGATGACAACAATTTCTACAATTGCTTATAAAGTAAAAATAAATATTAGTGAAAAATCAAATTCCACAATTAAGATTTCATCCAAAAAAAAAAAACAAGTATCTCACCTATAGGGATGACATTATGCGCCGCTATATATAGAATTTTATCGTCACTATAGTTAAAGAAAAAGTCGTACATACTGGGTTGGTAAACTACTTAGCTTTTGTGCATCACTAAAGAAAATTCATAGATAACACTAACTAAGCTCCACAACTTAACATTAAGTAATGGGTAACAACAAATGAGATAAAACCTTATTTTATTATTTATTTTTATTATGTTAAAATATTTACACATGAACACTTAAACTTAAAAGTATGGCGTTGTTAGAAAAAAACTTCATAGTTATTACAAGCTATGTGTGAAATTATGTTAAACATTACTTTTTCACATTTTAATACAAAAATTCCCAACGAAAGGGATGTTGTACAATTGGTAAACTTCTCCACATATGTATTATTTGCACTTGATTAGTTTGAATCTTTTTTATTTTATTTTATTTTATTTGCATAATTGAATATCTTCGTTGTAAAAATTGAATGTTAAAAGCGAATGAAACTTATTTTAAGAATATTCCTTAAGTGATTAACCTTCACCTCCATATAGTAGAATCTTTTCTTCATTGTCAAAATTTTATTTACATCACTCATGGAAAACATGCTTTTCAACAGTTTTACGTATCTCGATAGTCAAAACATTAATATCACATCACAGTGTCCGTGGGTGAAATGTTGAAAGATTTTTGGTCATTGAAATTGATTAATATTACCCATGGCATTTACCAGCAGGTAATATGAATTGATCTTCACCTGGGAGTTATCCAGATTGGTAAAGGGACAAAATATTTTTTGGTAATATGAAT
The DNA here is from genome assembly GCA_023638005.1 of Forsythia suspensa. NCBI lineage: Eukaryota > Viridiplantae > Streptophyta > Magnoliopsida > Lamiales > Oleaceae > Forsythia > Forsythia suspensa. The sequence continues at coordinate 10,857 of CM042663.1, forward strand.
TACTCGTCACCTACGAATTGTTGGTGGTGAAAGTTGAATCAATTTTGGTCTTTCAAATTGATTAATATTACCTATGGAATTTATGTAGGTAATATGAATTGTTTTCACCTACGGTTTATCCATTTGTAAAATGTAATAGAAAATATTTTTTAGGCAATATGGATTATGTAGTCACCTCTACGGATATTCCGGTATGTGAAAGGTCAAATCAATTTTGGTCCTTCAAGCTGATTAAAATGACTTACAAAATTTACTGTTGGTGATATGAATTCTTCTTCACCCTACGGATTATCCGTTAATGAAAAGGTCAAAATAATTTTTAAATATATGAATTACTAAACACCTCTGCGGATCTTCCATAAGGAAAAGGTCGAAACAATTTTAGTCGGCATGCTCATTAATATCACATACGGAAAAACCGTAGGTAATATAGAATACTCTTTTTAGGCATTGAAAATTTGTTGGTCAAACATTGTACCTTTGCTATGAGCGGTTATTGATTGATTACCGTAGGTGAAGATCATCACTTTTACCAACGGATAATACATTATTGATTACCATGGGTGAAAGGTCATCACGTTTACCAATGGATAATCCGTTGCTAATTACCAATGAAATAATCAGTTGGTAAATTTCCATTGGTGAAAATCGATTTTAGTAGTGAATCTATTATTGACTTTGAGTCGACTTCTTGAAAGCGTGTGATATCACCTCTTGGCAATTGAGCCGAAAAATCGCATTACCATTGACACACTTTTTCCGTCCAAATTTGCAAGTTCTATCATTGTAGATATATACTCATAAAAATAAGTCAACAACAATGGTGCTTTTTTTAAGCTGTCAGGAATTAGGCAGGATTGGACAATTTCTCATTTGAGATAGAAAAAGCAAACTCTAAAATGCCAAAAATTAATTTTACAATTTCTTATCTTGAGATGCACAAATTCTTTGGAAAAATTTATTTACATATAGAATGACTTGTAGGTTTATCATAACATGTTGAATATAACGTCAAAAATACAATCGCGTTATTGGATTGTTACAAAGACAAAAGGAATAATATTTTAAATGACAACTAAGTCAAAAACTTTTCTAATCAAATGAATTATTTGACAAGTACTTATGAATAGTTGTTGAATAAACTACATTAAATATATTTATGCTAACTTGAAGTATTGAAATACTTTTAACTTATATTCATCAATTTTGAATTCTATTATTTACTTTCGGCTTGTTGAAAGCGTGTGATGTTAGGTCATGATTCCATAATTATATATATATTTTTAATAGGGTTAGTTGAAGCATTGAAATAAATATATGTTTATTTTTTCACTTGCTAAAACTTTCATAGGTTTTGGTCCTTCTTCAATTACACAATTGACACAAACAATTAAATATCCTTTCACACTTTAAATTCTTGGATGAATCGGCAACAATTTATTATCGGTGAATTAATCCATGAAAAAAGTATAGAATTTGAGATGTCCTTGCCCATAAAACATTACAAATTTGGTTCTCGTCGGGTAGATTAATTCATGGAAAAAGTATAGAGACATTGATCTTCTAGAAGTAGACCATCTCAAATGATGTGAAGAGAGGCTAAACCCCTACCCCACCCGAGGTTCTCTAATTTGAGGGGTACATGTTAATGAATAGCATTTTGGGAAATATTAAATGATAGTGCGTGTGACAAATTATTTTAACGTTTCCATCTTTTGTCAACAAATTATTCAAAAAATCAGACCTTAACTTATTCGTTTAGGGTGTCAAATCAGTTTTTAAACATGGAAGAAATTTGTTCTAGAGCATAATTCGCCATGGGTCCATAATAATTAATTCTGTTGGTCTTTGTTTAATGTGGTTTAATGCGACTCAAGTTACGTAGACACACAACTCGAAGGAGGCTATTCAACTCAATTTATCTTGTTGAAAAAACTCAAAGAATAAACATATATCGTTGCAATAATTTTGAATATGGGGTAGAAAATTCAAGTAGTTCACATCTCAATTAAAATCTGCGTCAGCATCAACTTATAAATTTATGAGCAGAAGGTTACTAATAACCTCGAATAAACTTTAATTTATCAACTAATCAAATAACAAAGCCTCAATCATCAAAACATAAAGGAACTACTTTATAAAAATCAGAAAACTAATTAAGAATAAAATTCAGCAACTTAGTAACTTACAAAAGCAATTAATTAAAACTTGGTTAGCCAAATTAAAAAAGTATGCATATTTCAAATGATAAAGAAAAGATACTCTTAAGATAAATGTTCTTTGTTTCATGTTATTCCACTGCATCAATTATGCTCTGAATTGAATCAAAATCGGAGGTTAAATGTGATCAGAACAATATAAATGGGGTTGAATAATGTAAATTTAGGGATATTAGCGCAAATGGTCCCTAATCTTTGCTCCCGATGTGAAATAGTCCCTAATATTTATTTATTTTTCCACAAAAGTTCTAACCTATCGTTCTTGGTATTGTTTGATAAAACAACTAATATACCATTAATTTTAATAAGGAAAAATTGTAGTTGGATTGCTAACATTTGCAAAAAGTGTAAATGAATTACGATTCTTTTATTTTTATATAAAAAAAAAACTAACGAGCTTTTTTTTTTTTGAATTCACACTTTATTGACCAAATTGATAATATACTAATTTATATATATTTATTTTATGAGCTGTTATAAGATAACTAAAATTTAAGCTCACGAGAATGGATGAAAAGAGTACTAAATTGGAAGATGTTTCGGGAGTATAAGGATCAAATTTCCTCAAGTCACATTGGTGAAATCGGCGAGTAAATGAGAAGAAATTGAGTTTTGAAGTGAATATCAAGAACCAAATATTGTAGGATGAGGAAGAATATAAAATCAATAAGTTTAAGGTGTATTGGGTGACAATAAAGAGTTGAAGCAAATGATTAAACACACGGAAGCCAAATAATCGAATTCGAAACTACCTATCGAAGCATGTGGGAAAAATTAGAGCACATATTTTGGTATTAAAATCTCAAAAGGCAAATGATATATCATTGGAAAGATAATTGAATTATAGGTCCAAAAATATTCTGAGATCTCAATTTGGAATTTCCTACAAGAAGTTATAAGCTTTTTGAAAAAAAGGCGTAGAAAGGAAAAGTTAAAGTTGGATGATCGCTCAAGCTTAAAGTTGAAGCGAGCCCCCGGCTTTCATCATGTCAGCCAATGAGAGAGTTAAGATTAAACTTTGATCACCGGTGTATTTTTGGCAATAGGATTTTATTACCTTTTGAGTTCGACTCCAATTAGGAAACTTTTGGGACACGATTTTAATGGTTTTGTGATCTTTTGGGACACGATGATGATATTATATATATGAGTTCTTGACCAAAAAATAAGGAGCCAAATTTTGAGAGAAAAACAAGAGAAGAAACAAGCGAAGATCAAGATTTATTCTTTCGATGATTCAGCAAAGATCGAGATCAAGTCTTTTGAATTTTAGTCCTATCCGGATGATGGCTTTCATATTTCATTCTTGTTTTCTTCTTCTTAATATGTTAGGCTAAATCCACTTTTAGTGATAGGATCGTGATGATGAAACTTGTATAAGTGAACCTTTAATTCTTTGAGCCAGGAGTTTTTATATTCAAGCATATTTTAATTTTGAATAATTGATATTAATTTATTTTCTCTATAACTATATCTTGATAGTTGTATGAGTTTTGTTGCTTATTTGACCATCGAGAGATTGAAAATAAGTTGGATATAGTATCAATTGTCGTAAAGTCAGATAGATGATAGAGATATGCCGTTTTGTTTCGTGATCTTTTGAGTATGCACAAATTTTAATGCCTTCTTGTATGTTCACATCCGTCGTAGAGATATAGTCGGATCACATATAGTGATAGGTTTAATTCTATTCAAGAGGAATTTTTAAACAAACTAGGAACATTGATCTTCATAATTAAATCATGTTCTCAAATTCAGCGGATTTGGGTTAAGCGGAATTGGTATAAGTGGATTAGGGATCCCTAGTATGCTTGTTTTCTCATCCATTTCTTATTTTATTGGATTGTGAACAATTTATTTTTTCTTGCGGGAGACATTACCTTGGCGGTGTTAAGAGACACTTTAGAGGCGGTAATAAGAGATAATATCTTCTTGTAATCTTTTCAAGTTCTCATTTTAAATCCTAAGTATTGTGTGTAATACTAAAAACATAAGATAACTCTCTTTGTATATTAAGTCTTGTTTTGAAATTAGGGTTGGCTCTATTTGATGAGCTTGTTGATGATATTCAATGAATTACTATCACACAATGTTCTTTTTGGGGCATTGATTCTCTATTATTTGATCTTTCTACAATACTTGACTATTTTGAAACATGGGACTAATATAGATCTCCTTATAGAGACTAGAGAACTTAGCAAGTTGAGGGAATAAATCTGATCATATGGCCTTAAATCAAGTTATATGTTCATGAGTTTCATGTTGACCATAGTTCATTCATCAAACATGAATGGAGTTGTAAAATATCGATAATTTTAATTTTAATAAGAAAAATTTGTATTATTCACCTCGTTCGAGGAGGAGGATGGATTTGGAGAATTATATCTACTCCACACGATCATCATCTTTGAGCTGACGAGAGAAAAAGAAAGGCACAGCCATCTTCGATTTTGATTAGTCGCATCTCTGAAGAGGCGGAGGTCCGGATCTTCTGACGAAATAGTATTGAAGGCAAATGGACCTATCAACCGCTATGCCTTGGAAAATTTGAAAGAGCATCTTTGCTGTGCGTATGGAGCGAGTTCAGTGCGGGCAGGCGAAACGAAGAAGCGGGCACCCGGCATACCGCACCTCACGGAGACATAGCATCCGTACTATATATCGACTACCGAAGTCGGTGACGAGGACATGGCTCATCGTCGCTACAGTGAGGGCCCGGAGTTGCGCTGATGCAGTCACATTGGGAGTTGGCAGCTGCGATCTCAGTGGATGCGGTTCGACACGGCTCGGATGAATATCGAGGCTAGTCGATGTGGTGGTGGGCGATGCGGATTGATTCATTGCGACGGGTCAGAAGGCGACTAGGCGAGATGTGCGGGCAAGGTGGATGATATTCATGAGAAGATTTGCGGCCGACACCCGTACCCGTACCATGTACCGGTTGATCCTTCAGCACTACTTCTCCCGGCACCATCGACCTACCTAGAAGTCTCTAGGTTTTGTATGTGTTACATTTCTTTTGAATTCTTACATTGGGGACAATATATGTTTAAGTTTGGGGTGATGTATGAAAAATTTGCTTTGACTTGAAAAATTTGCTAGACTTGATAAATGATATTTGATTTTTGATTTTTAGTTATTTTGATTTTTAATTTAAAAATAAAAAAGCAACATGTGATATGAATAGCCTTGCCATTAATGATGCAATTTTTCATTATTATTTAAGTTTAGCTTTAATCATGACTTGTGAGCAAATGATTACTTTGTTTAAATGTGAGGCTATTTGCCATTTTGATATAGTGATGTGTTGGTCGGTTATGATGTTCGACTATGTTGGTACACCTAAATTAAAAACAATATGATATTTTTTAGAACTTAGAATCATCACATGTCTCAAACTGGTAACCAATATAGTGATAAAATGTGGTATATGATGGTGATGGTGGCTATCTAGGTTGTGATGGATTCCATGTATCTTTGAAAATTTGTATGGAGCACTTTAGACCCGGTTAGAGGATGCTAGGTATTGGCGTGAGATATTAGGAATCTAGTCCCCTAGCATGAACTTATTGCTATGAACAATATTATTATTATTATTTAACTCTTTTTGTAGTCTATTTGACTTGGTGAAAAAGGTAGGTAGGGTTTCAGCAAAACCCGATATCTGGAGTTCGGGAAGACCAGGGGTCATACGACCTAAAGCTAGATTACATGAGTCGTTTTAGAAAGCTTAATAGACTATGTTTGGCACCTATTAATATCTTATAACACTTTTCGTAGCTTATTTTTCTTGGTGAAAAGGCACGTAGGGGTTTCTCGAAAACGGCGATGTCACGAGGTTCGAAAGACACAGGTCATCGATCTAAAACTCGTTACATGAGTCGTCAATCAGAAAGCTTAATGGATTGAGTTTTGCACATAAAATTTATATATAAATAAATAAATAAAATTATTTAAATAAATAATTTTTTTTATTTTTCTATTTTACGCTAAAAGCTAGTGTAAAATCTATGCAAGGTAAATTTGGAGATTAGATAACTAATGAGTTTGACATGCTTGGTAGAAACTTTCTAGTCGGGGGTGCTCAGAAATTAGAATCCTCAAACCTGGGTTGTCACGATTACTAGATTTCAACGACCGAACAAGAAAATAACAAATGAGCGTAACCTTTTAACCGAAAAACACACCTCGAGTTGAGAGAAAGCGTCGTTTTGGAGGAAGTGTACCTTACGAGGGGGAAGG
>CM042663.1:25893-30893 GCA_023638005.1 Forsythia suspensa
CGCCTCATGGGATCCAAGTTGAGAGAGATAAATTGAACAAGTATGGTCGTCCCCTGTTGGGATGTACTATTAAACCAAAATTGGGGTTATCTGCTAAAAACTATGGTAGAGCAGTTTATGAATGTCTTCGCGGTGGACTTGATTTTACCAAAGATGATGAGAACGTGAACTCCCAGCCATTTATGCGTTGGAGAGATCGTTTCTTATTTTGTGCCGAAGCAATTTATAAATCACAGGCTGAAACAGGTGAAATCAAAGGGCATTACTTGAATGCTACTGCGGGTACATGCGAAGAAATGATCAAAAGAGCTGTATTTGCTAGAGAATTGGGAGTTCCTATCGTAATGCATGACTACTTAACAGGAGGATTCACCGCAAATACTAGCTTGGCTCATTATTGCCGAGATAATGGCCTACTTCTTCACATTCACCGTGCAATGCATGCAGTTATTGATAGACAGAAGAATCATGGTATACACTTCCGTGTACTAGCTAAAGCCTTACGTATGTCTGGTGGAGATCATATTCACTCTGGTACCGTAGTAGGTAAACTTGAAGGGGAAAGAGACATCACTTTGGGCTTTGTTGATTTACTGCGTGATGATTTTATTGAAAAAGATCGAAGTCGCGGTATTTATTTCACTCAAGATTGGGTCTCTCTACCAGGTGTTCTGCCCGTGGCTTCAGGGGGTATTCACGTTTGGCATATGCCTGCTCTGACCGAGATCTTTGGGGATGATTCCGTACTACAGTTCGGTGGAGGAACTTTAGGACACCCTTGGGGTAATGCGCCAGGTGCCGTAGCTAACCGAGTAGCTCTAGAAGCATGTGTACAAGCTCGTAATGAAGGACGTGATCTTGCTTCTGAGGGTAATGTAATTATCCGTGAGGCTAGCAAATGGAGTCCTGAACTAGCTGCTGCTTGTGAGGTATGGAAAGAGATCAGATTTGAGTTTAAAGCAGTGGATACTCTAGATGTTTAAAGCAGTGGATACTCTAGATACTCTATAAGTAAGATAACAAGTAATTACTCTCCGTTCTCTTAATTGAAAACTCGGCCCAATCTTTTACTAAAAGGATTGAGCCGAATACAAAATTCTATTGCATGTATTTTGGCTAAATACATACTTCTCCAGATATACAAGATTTGAAATACAAAATCTAAGACTAAATCCAAATCGAAGACTCAAATGTTTCTATTGTTGTCTTGGATCCACAATTCATCCTATGGATCTTTAGGATTGGTATATTTTTCTATATCCTGTAGTTTCCCTGAATCGCGCGAAGTATCACAAATCTTTCTACCCATCCTGTATATTGTCCTTTTCGTTCCGTGTTGGAATAGAACCTTAATTTATTACTTCTTATTAGTTAGTTATTAGACGAGATTTTACGAAAAAAATTCTTTCTAGGAGAGAACAAATTTTTTTTTTGATGCGAAGACATAGGAGAAACCACTCTTTTCATTATATTTAGAATGAAAAGGATTCCATCATATTCATATTCATATATAGTGAAGTCTTACCCCGGATTCCCACAAAAGAAAATCATTCTTCACACTTATTATTAGTTAATAATGCTAGTGATTGCATTTCTATGTTTATTCTGATAGGAAATAAGATATTCAAATAAAGGATTTTGGATCGAATGACTATTCATCTATTGTATTTTTATGCAAATAGGGGGCAAGAAAACTCTATGGAAAGATGGTGGTTTAATTCGATGGTGTTTAAGAAGGAGTTAGAACGCAGGTATGGAATAAATAAATCAATGGACAATCTTGGTCCTATTGAAAATACTAGTAAAAGTGAAGATCCGAATAGAAAAGCTAAAAACATTCATAGTTGGAGGGTCGTGACAATTCTAGTTACAGTAACGTCGATCATTTATTCGGCATCAAAGACATTCGGAATTTCATCTCTGATGATACTTTTTAGTTAGAGATAGTAATGGAGACAGTTATTCTATCTATTTTGATATTGAAAATCAGATTTTGAAATTGACAATGATCATTCTTTTCTGAGTGAACTAGAAAGTTCTTTTTATAGTTATCGGAATTCTAGTTATCTGAATAATGGATCTACGAGTGAAGATCCCTACTACAATCGTTACATGTATGATATTCAATATAGTTGGAATAATCACATTAATAGTTGTATTGACAGTTATCTTCAGTCTCAAATCTATATGGATACGTCCATTGTAAGTGATAGTAGTGACAGTTACATTTCTAGGTGTATTTTTGGTAAACATACAAATAGTAGTGAAAGCGCGAGGTCCAGTATACGAACCCGCACGAAGAGTAGTGATTTAACTCTAAGAGAAAGGTCTAATGATCTCGATGTAACTCAAAAATACAGGCATTTGTGGGTTCAATGCGAAAATTGTTATGGATTAAATTATAAGAAATTTTTGAAATCAAAAACAAATATTTGTGAACAATGTGGATATCATTTGAAAATGAGTAGTTCAGATAGAATCGAACTTTCGATCGATCCCGGTACTTGGGATCCTATGGATGAAGACATGGTCTCTCTGGATCCCATTGGATTTCATTCGGAGGAGGAGCCTTATAAAGATCGTATTGATTCTTATCAAAGAAAGACAGGATTAACTGAGGCTGTTCAAACAGGCATAGGTCAACTAAATGGTATTCCCGTAGCAATTGGGGTTATGGATTTTCAGTTTATGGGGGGTAGTATGGGATCCGTAGTCGGGGAGAAAATCACCCGTTTGATTGAGTACGCTACCAATAAATTTCTACCTCTTATTATAGTGTGCGCTTCCGGGGGGGCACGCATGCAAGAAGGAAGTTTGAGCTTGATGCAAATGGCTAAAATATCGTCTGCTTTATATGATTATCAATCAAATAAAAAGTTATTTTATGTATCAATCCTTACATCTCCTACTACTGGTGGGGTAACAGCTAGTTTTGGTATGTTGGGAGATATCATTATTGCCGAACCCAATTCCTATATTGCATTTGCGGGTAAAAGAGTAATTGAACAAACATTGAATAAAACAGTACCTGAAGGTTCACAAGCGGCTGAATATTTATTCCAGAAGGGCTTATTCGACCTAATCGTACCACGTAATCCTTTAAAAAGCGTTCTGAGTGAGTTATTTAAGCTCCACGCTTTCTTTCCTTTGAATTAAAATTCAATCAAGTAGAGCACACAAAATTCAATTAGTTTATTTGTAGCAAACAAGTAGTTAGTTTATCAGAATCAAAGTAAATAAGAATGGAGTTTTCTTTGGTGACCTAAGATCTAATTGTAGAAAGAATCAAAAGTTGTGGATAACTCTTTTTTTTTTTACCTAGAATCCCGATTACTAATTAAGATTAAGAAGTCTCTATCAACAAGATAAAAGAGTGAATTCTTACTTTCGTGAAATTAGGCAAATAAAATAAAATGAATTTCGTCTTATGTATATAATCAAATAGAGAAAAGATAGATATATAGTTTTTTATCTTTCTCTATCTCCCGAAAATCCCATTGTCGCTAAAAATTCCTGTTGGGTCGCATTCTAACGAATCTTTCGATAATCTGTAAGAAACTCTTTCTTTATTAAAAATTCGAAGACAAGAACAAAAGACAAAGAAATGAAGAAAAATAATAAAGTTAATTATCATACATATCTTTCATGTAGAAAGATGAATAAGTCCATTTATTTAGTTCTACATTCCTTGGACTTATTCTATATACTCACTTAGATACTTATTTCTATACTAAGAATTTGAAATTGAATTAATTAATAATAATTACAATTCTTAATTATAATTATTATAAGATATTTTTTTTATAAAAAATAAATAATAGTAGGTACAAATAGTAAATCGAGGTACCCATTTTATGACAACTTTCAATTTTCCCTCTATTTTTGTGCCTTTAGTAGGCCTAGTATTTCCGGCAATTGCAATGGCTTCTTTATTTCTTCATGTTCAAAAAAACAAGATTGTTTAGATCTGATGGGACCCAATCTCATCCGGTTTTTTTTTTCAAAACTTAGACTTGTAGCATAACACAGATATCTATTTCGAAAAATATGGTCTAACATGTGATTTCCGCCGAACATAAAGGAAAAAGCTCTTATGCCTGCAGAAAATGATCTATGGGTAAATGAATTCTAGCTAGTTTCAAATAGATCAGGATCACTGGATGCTGGATGGCTAAAATGTAAAGTCGGTGGATCTATAGGTATATCAATATGTATAGTGGGCTCATATGAAGGGTATGTTATTATTTTAGATCTAACCAATTTGATGAATTACTCCTAAAGGTTCACATCAAACTAGTAGTGCTAGTTCACATCAAACTAGTGCTAGTTGATGAGAGTTACTTCGGAAACAAAAAAAGTAAAGTCAAATTCATTTGGGGTATTCTTTCAATTCCAATAAAATGCAATCAGATCAAGTATGAGTTGGCGATCAGAAGATATATGGATAGAACTTATAACGGGGTCTCGAAAACTAAGTAATTTCTGCTGGGCCCTTATCCTTTTTTTAGGTTCATTAGGATTCTTATTGGTTGGAACTTCCAGTTATCTTGGTAGAAATTTGATATCTTTTTTTCCGTCTCAGCAAATCATTTTTTTTCCACAAGGGATCGTGATGTCTTTCTACGGGATCGCGGGTCTCTTTATTAGTTCCTATTTATGGTGCACAATTTCCTGGAATGTAGGTAGTGGTTATGATCGATTCGATAGAAAGGAAGGGATAGTGTGTATTTTTCGTTGGGGATTTCCTGGAAAAAATCGTCGCATATTCCTCCGATTCCTTATAAAAGATATTCAGTCCGTTAGAATAGAAGTTAAAGAGGGTATTTATGCTCGTCGTGTCCTTTATATGGATATCAGAGGCCAGGGGGCCATTCCCTTGACCCGTACTGATGAGAATTTGACTCCACGAGAAATTGAACAAAAAGCCGCCGAATTGGCCTATTTCTTGCGCGTACCAATTGAAGTCTTTTGAGAAATGGAAATATGGGCTGAAGAATCAA
>CM042663.1:40893-43393 GCA_023638005.1 Forsythia suspensa
ATAACAGTTCTCTATCTCGCGTGATGAAACGAAGAGAAAAGAAAGAAAGATAAAGAATAATAGGAAAAAAAAGATAGAATTGAACAACCGTACGGGCATTATCTTTTGTGCATTGCATACGGCTCTACAATAAAATTGACCCTTACCTTCCATTGAAGAAAGAGAAAAATAGAATCTATCAGACCCAGATGGATAAATGATCAAATTGCCACCCTTCCTTTCAGAGGAGTTAAAAAATACTATGATGGCTCCGTTGCTTTCTATTTTTAAATTGATTCTTTTTTTTGTCTTTGATTCAGCAATCCCAAAGTTTCTTTTTGATCCAATCAAATAAGGAAAAATCTTTTTTTTTTCGCACTCTTTTTATAACATAAATATTGTTAAGAGCCCTTCGGTGTGAAAACAAAAAGTTTGTGACGCTGAACTGGACTCCCGATAGATAAAAGAAAATCGGAAATACCTTTTATCTCATACTACTCTCTCGATACATAATCGAATCTTTTGAAAAAAAAAACAATACAAAAATTTTGCATATCGAATTCGAAGTGCCATGCTATTATTACTTAATATTCATATGGCGAAGGCATAGTCTTCTTTTTTCTCTCAAATAAAAAAACCTCATTGGCGCCAAGCGTGAGGGAATGCTAGACGTTTGGTAATTTCTCCTCCAACCAGGATAAAAGATCCCATTGACGCGGCTAATCCCATGCATATTGTATGGACATCTGGTCGCACAAATTGCATAGTATCATAAATAGCTACTCCAGGTATTACCCATCCGCCAGGAGAGTTTATAAACAAATACAGATCTTTGGTATCATCCTCAATACTGAGATATACCATAAGACCAATAAGTTGATTCGAGATCTCGCTATCAACTTCTTGGCCTAAAAAAAGTAATCTTTCTCGATAAAGTCGGTTGATTAGGGTAAAATTATATCCCTTAGGAACCGTACATGCACCTTTTGACGCATACGGTTCAAAAAATAATTGCGAAAAAAAAAAGAATCAATGTATAGATTCAAGTCCTCTTTCTTTGTTCCTATTCTTTTTTTTCATAGCAGGGTTTTCTGACTTCTAATGAAAGGACTTTTCTTCGATTTTTCAATAAAGACGGATTTTGACTTCTTTCTTCCTTATAATAGAAAAAAGTCACTAAACTTATCGAATTAACTTCTCATTGATGTATTGTTTCATCGAGATTCAATCCACCAAATCACGATGGTATTTTCTTGTTCCTGAATGGGTCTCTTTCATCTTTTTAGGTTTATGCTCTACTCCGGGTAAAGATCCGCCCAATTTTGATTTGCACATATAGGACAAATCTTCCCATTACCATTTCTTTTTTTTGTTATGACTTTCTTTTTTTTTTCAATTCATTTCATACCTTTCACCAAGTATTTAGTTTGAGATTACCTCGCTTGACAAATAGGATTTCTTTACAAATACCAAACAGGAATCATTTATGATACAAGTAGTAATCATAGATATATTACCAATTGGGTTTTTTCTAAACGGAGCCTGGATACTTCATTTTTTAGTCCAACCAAGCCAACCATAAATTATTCTAATTGATAATAGTAATGTGAATCCCCCCAAACAATGGATCTAATTGCGCTTCACGCTCCAAATTTTTGATGATTCAATTTATCTTTCTTGGGTGAAACAGAGGATATCTCGATCGGGGGAGAGAACGGGGAAATCCCATATGACCCAATATATCTGACAAGTCGCACTATACGTCAACCCAAGATGCATCTTCCTCTCCAGGACTTCGGAAAGGTACTTTTGGAACACCAATAGGCATTAATTGAAAGAAAAAAGAACTAAGTACTATATTTCACTTTGATGTGGAAACGTAACAACATTATTTTATTGTCTTTATAATATTGGTTTTATCATATTTATTTTATCCATAGATTAGAAAAATCCATAAAGAAAGACAAAAGAAGAAATAAAGGAAATTTTTTTACGAATAGGGCCTTCTAATGATGAATAAGGAAGGACACATTTACTGATAGAAAATGGTATCAACCCCCCCATTGCGTATTGGTACTTATCGGGTATAGAATAAATCTGCTTCTCTTTGTTCCTACGAACAGAATTGTTTCATTATTACCAATAGAATAGAACAAATAGTAACCCTTGTTCAGTGGATTATTTCAGAACAAGGGGGGTCCATAGGATAGTCATAGTATAGCTTTTCCAATGCAATAAAGTTACGTAGTGTCTATTTATCTTTGATAAAGAGGTATTTTCCATGGGTTTACCTTGGTATCGTGTTCATACCGTTGTATTGAATGATCCCGGTCGGTTGCTTTCCGTTCATATAATGCATACAGCTCTGGTTGCTGGTTGGGCGGGTTCGATGGCTCTGTATGAATTAGCAGTTTTTGATCCTTCTGACCCTGTTCTTGATCCAATGTGGAGACAGGGTATGTTTGTTATACCTTTCATGACTCGTTTAGGAATAACCAATTCATGGGGAGGTTGGAGTATC
>CM042663.1:48393-49644 GCA_023638005.1 Forsythia suspensa
GGAATAGTCGCTTCAAAGCGAATTCTCCCTAGATACATCTATTCAATTCTGAATTTCTTTCAATATATCAATTGTGCTAAAGATTCAAAACCTATTTTCATCTTAATGAAAAAAAAAAGACGAAAAAAAATCCAATAGATTTAAAACTTCTTTTTTGGTAAATCAACTGCGAAATGTTTTTCTAGAATGACCAATATCTGTTTTACATCTTCTAGGCGCAAATGTTCAATTTTCATGAGATCTTCTTGACTCTTATTCAAAAGGTCCAATAATGTATATATATTGGACCTTTTGAGGCAATTATAGACCCTGGGAGACAATTCTGATTGGTCAATAAAAATCGATTTCAATGCTTTTTTTTTTTTGTTTTTTCTGAGTTTATCGAATTTATCGTGAAAGGTAAGAGGGGATAAAGGAACCGTGTGTTGATTGTCCTCTAAAGGTAAGTTTTCTTCTTCCTTATGTAAAAAGGGAATAAATAAATCAATCAAATTCCGGCAGGCTTCATGAAGTGCTTCTTTCGGAGTTAAACTCCCATTTGTCCATATTTCGAGAAAGAGTATCTCTTGTTTTCATTCCCATTCCCATAAGAATGAATACTATGATTCGCATTTCGAACAGGCATGAATACAGCATCTATAGGATAACTTCCATCTTGAAAGTTATGTGGCATTTTGATAAGATATCCGCGATTTCTCTCGATTTGTAATCCAATACACAAATCAATTGGTTCTGTCAAGCTAGCTATATGTTGTGTATTATCAACGATTTCTACATAAGGTGGTAAGATGATATCTTGAGCAGTTACATATCCAGGACCTCTGACACAAATAGACGCGTCACAAGTTCCATATAGATTACTTCTCAATACAATTTCTTTTAAATTCATTAAAATTTCATGGACCGATTCTTGAATACCCGCTATGGTAGAATATTCATGTGGGACGTTCTCAGGTTTTATACGTGTGATACATGTTCCTTCTATTTCTCCAAGTAAAGCTCTTCGCATCGCAATACCTATTGTGTCGGCTTGACCTTTCATAAGTGGAGACAGAATAAAGCGTCCATAATAAAGACGTTTACTGTCTTCTCTTGATTCAACACACTTCCACTGTAGTGTCCAGTAGATACTGTTACTTTCTCTCGAACCATAGTAATATTATTTTATTTGATTGAATCATTTATTTCTCTTGTTTCTCTTGAAATTTCTTCAATGTTCATTTCTACACACGTCTTTTTTTTCGGGGTCTG